>VSMD01017281.1:0-29114 GCA_008750895.1 Mirza zaza
GCTACTCGGGAGGCTGAGGCAGCAGGATTGCTTGAGCACAGGAGTTTGAGGTTGCTGTGAGCTAGGCTGACGCCATGGCACTCACTCTAGCCTGGGCAACAAAGGGAGACTCTGTCTTAAAAAAATAAAAAGATGTATACCTCAGAGTTGACAGAAATGTCAGATTGGCCTTCTCCATTGGGTTCAGAGGCAGTGATTTTCTCATTGCTCTGTCAGGGGCAGAAGCATTCTAGTTTTATAGTAACTATTTTGAATAATCAGTTGTTTTTTTGTTTTTGTTTTGTTTTTAAAGCCCATAACCAACTGCTTATATTTCAAGGCCCTTCTAGGAATCCTGCTAACACATGGTTGATGATAAGAGGCACAGGGGTCAATGCTGAGGGATCTGGAGATAATATTTTCAGTAGTTGACATATAAAGTATACAAATACTCTAGATAGAGCAAATCATTTGGAAAAATCAGTAATGAAATAATAAACACTATTAAGCATTTATGTGTGCCAGAACTATGCTAAGTCCTTTGCATACACTATTTTATTTAATCTTCAGACCTCTTGACCTCTATGAGGTCAAATTTTAATCACCAGTTTGTCATTGCAGAAATTGTATCAAGCACCCTAAATCTTTATTTTAGATTATAAACCTCAAGTTTTGCTCACTACTCATCCCATAGACCCAAGCATAGTTTCTGGCATGTTGTAGTACTCAATAAATATATATTGAATTAAATAATGGATAAGATAGCAATTTACAGGACAGTTTCAGATTATTCTTCCCAGACCTATTTAGTGTCTGAAGCCATTAGTAGTTGTGGTGTTTTTTTCCCCCCACCCAAGGACAGAACCCTAACCATGTTGGCCTTCTGTGTTTAGCTTCCTAGCATAAACCCTAGTGCCTCTTCTGGAAACGAAACTACCTTCTCAGGTGGGGGAGGAACTGCAACGGTAACAACTCCAGAGCCTGACCATGTTCCCAAAGCTGACAGCACTGACATCAGATATGAAGAGCCTCTGAAAGCAGAAAGTTCAACATCAAATAGCAATAGTGAGCAAAAAGCCATTAGACCTCCCTGCCCTGACACGGCCCAACCCTCCTCTGCCCTGCACTGGTTGGCCGATTTAGCAACTCAGAAGGCTAAAGAAGAAACAAAAGGTGAGATGAACACAGGCCTACCTGTGGTGGAACTCATGAGTTATTCTGGGATTCTTTGAACTCACACATCACCATCCACATTTACGAAACATGCCACTTGCTTTCTCTGGCTGATCACATAAAATGAGGAAATCTCTTTCAACTTCTTTCTAGAAGTGGAGCTTTTTAAAAAGCACATGCCTGGGCCCTGACCTAGACCTCCTTAGTCAGAATTAATACAAAGGTTTCAACAAGCTTCTCAGATGGTTCTGTTACGTAGCCAGGGTTGAGAGCTGGACTTGGTGCAGTAGTTTTCAATGGGCACAAGAACTCTCTGGGGAATTGTTAAAAATGCAGATTTGTATACCCCACCCAGAACTATTAAATCACAATCTCTTGGGGTGAAACCTACACTCTCCATTTTTAACAAGCACTTCAGGCGATTTCAGTACAAGCGTTCTGGAGGCCCATTTGAAGCACTGTCTTAGAAAGTGAGAGAGACAAAAGATGGATGGGAATAAAGGGGTGTTTGAAATCCAGATCTGGAAAAGAAAGGAAAAGGTAGGAGAGCTTCTCCTTGGCCTGTATTCATAGCTTGTCAGGCTTCACCCAGACAAACCGTACACAGTTTGGGGGGCAGGGGAAAGGAGAGAGTCTTTCCTCCTTCCCACTTGGCTGATTTTTAGGAGTCACTTGTCTGTGGGGTATTCCTTATCATGCCTAATGCTATTCCCGGTTATGTTCTTACAGAAGCAGGGTCCCTGAGGTCGGTGCTCAGTAAAGAGTCTCATTCACCCTTTGGGCTGGACTCGTTCAACTCCACTGCAAAGGTCTCTCCGTTGACTCCAAAGCTTTTTAACAGTCTGTTACTGGGTCCCACTGCCTCCAACAACAAAACCGAAGGCTCTAGCCTTCGAGACCTCCTTCACTCCGGGCCCGGAAAGCTTCCTCAAACCCCCTTGGACACAGGCATACCCTTCCCCCCGGTCTTCTCTACATCCTCAGCAGTAAGTGTCCTCTCTACAACTCTAGCCTTTGCTGCTTTTCCACAAAAGAACCATCAGACACCTGATAACTGTGTTAGAGGGTATATGGTGATTTGTGTTCTCTACATTGTCAAGCTGACAAGATCTCTCTTTACATTAAGTTTTGGGAATGTTTGAGATCCTTTTAACTACTGAACCTTTTTTACCATGTTAGGAAGCCATTAAAAATTGAGACATTGAAATTTTTCAGTCATCAGCAGAAAAGTTACTACCTTGATCACTTGATTTTCTTGGTAATAGCAGACATAAAAAAATTTTTTTTGCCTAGTCAATACATTTATATTGTATTCTCTTGGATATGTAATAGATGTCTAAAACCTTAAACACATCTAAGACTGAACTGATCTTCTGCCCATAAGCCTGCGCCTCCTTAGTTTTCCTCTCTTCATCAGTGGCATCTGCGTCCTTCCAGTTGCTCATGTCAGACATCTTGGAATCATTTGGAACACCCCTGTCTTACATTTCATATCTAATTTGTCAGCAAATCCTTTCAATTTTATCTTCAAAATGTATCCAGTATTCACCCATTTCTCATCAGCTCTACTGCTTCCTCTCTGGTCTGAGCCAGTAGCCTCTCTCATCTGAAGTTTTGCAGTAAATTAATTACAGGTCCCCTTGTTTCTTCACTTTACACTGTATGGTGTATTTTCAACACAGGAGCTAGAGTGAGCCTTTTGAAATATTAGTCAAATCATGTCACTTCTGCCTAAAATTCTCCAAGGCCTCCTTTTTCTCTCGTAACCTAAGCAGAGTCCTTACAGTGCTTGCAGATGAGCTGAGTCCAAGGCCTGGACTAGGAGGCTGTAGCCTTCTCTGTTCCTCTTCCCCTCACCTCTGTGACTTCAGCTGCCAGTCTCCCTCTTAGTCTGCTGCAGCCACACCCTCCTTCTTGCCATTCCTTGAACACAGCCAGGCATGCTCCCTCTTCAAGGCCTTCGCACTTACTATTTCCTCCACCTAGAATTTCTTTCCCATTTAACCATGTGGCTTGCTTCATCATCAGCTTCCTGTCCTCCTGAAATGTCACCCTCAGGTATCTTTGTACATCACCCTTTTAAAAAGTCCATCACACTCACATCCTCCACACTGTTTTCCCTGCTTTATTTTTTTCATAGCACTTAACTACTATCTGACCTACTATATTTTATTTTCTGTCTTTTGCTTCTTCTAAAGGCATTTTTACTGTTTTATTCACCAGTATATTCCTAGTGCCACAGTGTTGGATCCATAGTCATGTTTAGTAACCATTTATTGAGTGAATGAGTTCACAAGGTATAAAATTTAAAAAATACAAAAGGGTTTATAGTGAGAAGTCTCCTTTCCACCCTTATCTCCCAGCCATTCATTTCCCATTCTGGAGGTCACCATTGTTTCTTGAGTGTTAATTCAGTGACGTTATCACATGTATATAGTTTTTTCCCTTCCTCTTTTTACACAAATGTTCTACACCTTGCTTTTCTATTTTTTATATTGTGCAAACAAGTAAATAAATACATTTCTTATACTATGTTATGATTAATGGCTGAAATTTGATGAACTGTGGGTGGTTGAGCCCTGTACAATTTGAGTTATTTGTTTCTCTTTTGGATAAGTAACTTTAAAAAAAGCAAACAAGGCTAGGTGCTATGGCTCATACTTATAATCCCAGTGCTTTGGGAGGCCAAGGTGGGAGGATTACTTGAGGCCAGGAGTTCAAGACCAGCCTGGGCAATATAGCAGGACCCCATCTCTACAAAAAATTTTTAAAAATTAGCTGGGCATGGTGGCATGTGCCTGTAGTCCCAGCTATTTGGGAGGCTGAGGTGGGAAGATCACTTAATCCCAGGCGTTTGAAGTTGTAGTGAGCTGTGATCATGCCACTGCACTCCTGCACTCTTGCACTCCAGCGTGGGTGACAGAGTGAGACCCTGTCTCCAAAAAAAAAAGCAAACGAAACAATTATTTTGGGCTCTATATTATTTGTACTTGTTCATACTCCCAGTTCTTTAATTATCCCAAGGTGTCATATGATTATGCACTTGATGGCAATAGTGATTAGTGATACTTTAGGCATAAAATTATTAAGTTTACAAAAGCTCCCCCGCTTTTCAGTTCTGTGACCTTAGGTATGTCACTTTCATCTCTAGGCCTGAGCTTTCCCATCAACTGAAACAGTTGAGAGACTCTCAGTGGGAAATTAGTGAGGGAAGAACTAGAGAGTAGGAGACTGCTTTCAGAACATACTGGTTCCTCTTGGACACTCTGGTACACCCTTTCTGGTGTACTCCCTGGTAGAAAACCATTGCCTTGACAAGTCATTTCAGTTACTTAATTGAAGTATTATATCCCCTTGGACAGGCTGGCTAGAAAAAATTTAGAGCTCCTAAACCTAAATGATCTTTTTTACTAAGTTACAACATTTTATGATTTCTGCAGTCTGTGTGCATATGCTTAGTACAGGGCTGAGTGCCAAAGGTATTTCTTAGGTCTCAAATCTCTTAAAGCAGAAAGGATCTTTCTGTACTTTTCTTTGATAAATGTAAGGCAAAAATATGAAGGAGAGAAGAATTTAAGATATTGACTTATTAGCTACCCCCCTCCAGTTATAAAAGATATACTAATAACTTTTGTGGAATTAATCAGATAGGTTAGAACTCCTTGTGAATAAACTGAGACAGTTTTGAGAATGCCCTTCTCATGGTGCCTCAGTCAAGCTTACCTGATGGGTTTGTGTCTGGCAGGGAGTGAAGAGCAAGACCAGCCTACCCAACTTCCTTGACCACATCATTGCCTCAGTGGTGGAAAATAAGAAAACCTCAGATGCTTCAAAGCGAGCCTGCAACTTAACTGATACCCAAAAGGAAGTGAAGGAGATGGTGATGGGGTTAAACGTGCTAGACCCCCATACTTCTCACTCTTGGCTCTGTGATGGGAGGCTTCTGTGTCTCCATGACCCGAGCAACAAAAACAATTGGAAGATCTTCCGGGAGTGTTGGAAGCAAGGTCAGGTAAGCAAAATTAAGTAGTTCCCAGAGCCAGCTGTCTGCCTGCCTACCATAGCTAACCAGGATGAGTCCAGGTGTCTCTGGGAGATCTTTTGCCAGGGATATTTAGACATAGTAAGTTTGTAATAGCCTTGCTACTTTGAGTTGTCTTGGGTTTTTTAAATCATGGAGATTCCTAAAAATACACTGTGCATTCTTTTATTTCTAAGCTCTATAGTTCTGTGTTCTTAACAGGGCAGTTGAAATTCCTGTTAGGTGTTTTTTGGCATTGATGACACCTTTGGTGGAAACTCCTTAAGTGTGACATGAGGTGAGGTGAGGGCGTGGGTGGAAGTAGGTGGCACTTATCTAGGTAAATGTTTTAAGGCAGCAGGGTATGGAGGCTCACGCCTGTAATCCTAGCACTCTGGGAGGCCAGGTCAGAGAGTCACTTGAGCTGAGGAGTTCAAGACCAGCCTGAGCAAGAGCAAGACCCCATCTCTACTAAAAATAGAAAAATTAGCCAGGCATCATGGTGTATGCCTGTATCCCACCAACCGGGAGGCTGAGGTAAGAAGATTGCTTGAATCCAGAAGTTTGAGGTTGCAGTGAGCTACGATATAACCACTACACTCTGCCTAGGGTGACAGAGCAAGACTAGCTGAAAAAAAATTTTTTTAAGGCCACAGAAGTTTATGTGATAGTATGACCACACTGCCTGGTTTTTATTCTTTAGCAGGTGCTTGAGGAAGGGGAACCTTACGGAATTGTCTAGTTTTATAGTTTTCAGTGTGAGGGAGTGCTCTCAAAGTTGCATTTGTCAGGTTTTTTTTTTCCTCTCACCTCAGAACAGTGGTAGATACCAGTGCAACAAATGATTTCTATGGCCTGCCCCCCAGGGTGAGGATCAAATATAATGTACTAGAAGTAGCTTCCGTTCACTTTAGCTGACAGATTGAAATCCGTACGTTATAAAACTAGGAAGGAACAATAGAGCTTCTTGGAGAAGTTGCCCTTCCTAGGAAGCCCTCCTATTCTGTCTATTAGCCCTGGAGCTAAAAGTATTCTTAGTTGGCTCTGATTGGGATATTTTTGTTTCCACAGCCAGTGCTGGTTTCAGGGGTACATAAAAAGCTCAAGTCTGAACTCTGGAAGCCAGAAGCCTTTAGCCAGGAATTTGGAGACCAGGATGTGGATTTGGTGAACTGCAGGAACTGTGCTATAATTTCTGATGTCAAAGTTCGGGATTTTTGGGATGGTTTCGAGATTATATGCAGTAAGTAGCTTTGATATCTAGTTCAGTAATGGCAGACTGGGAAATAAGCATCTGTACACCCAGCCCTGCCCCTGGAATAACACATTATATCCTCTTAGTGAAAGGAACATTCTGCCCTGGTGCTGACCAGGTAGCTTGCTTGGCAGTTACATGGCTCCTGGCGCACAACTAGGCTTAAATGTGATGCCATGGAGGGTGTGGAGCAATTTCACTCTGAGGAAGGGGGTAGAATCCCTGTGAAATGGGAAAATCTGGCATGTACAAAAGCCTACTTCGTTCATTATGGGGGTTTACAATCTGAAGTAAGAGGTTAGTATCCTAAAACTTTTAGTCACTGCTGAAAAGTGGATAACACCAACCTGGCAGATGTTTGTGGGAGTGCCATCTCTCTTCCAGAGCGACTAAGATCAGAAGATGGGCAGCCAATGGTGCTCAAACTCAAGGACTGGCCTCCTGGAGAAGATTTTCGAGACATGATGCCAACAAGGTTAGTGACCTGCAGTGATATAATCTTCAGAGACTTGTGCTTGACTGAAGCCATCACAAAGTAATTACAGAAAAGTGAACTTTGTCTCTTTGCTTTCTTTACCTATAACAAGCTAAGTCATCTTTCCTGCCTTATTGTAGGTTTGAAGATCTGATGGAGAATCTTCCTCTGCCAGAATATACCAAACGAGATGGCAGGCTCAATCTGGCTTCTAGGCTACCCAGCTACTTCGTAAGGCCCGATCTGGGCCCCAAGATGTACAATGCCTATGGTATGAGGGAGAGGGTCAGAATTGCCTTTTGGGGGACTGTTGTTATTTCACCTATAGAGGGAGGTCTGTGGTCACGGTCATGTGTAGAGATGATTGAGGATAGGAAGCAGGTGCTGATGGTTAGGCATATGTTTGCTTTTGTCATATTGATTTGTGTAATATCCATGTGAGCCCAGTCCATAAACTTGTATGTCTCCAGTAGTGAGAAAGTGTCCTCTCAGAAACTGTACCCAAGGAGACATATTTTAAGTTCTAAGAGACTTGATAAAATGATAGTGAAGAAGGCTGAGGACCATCCTACCTAGCCAGCACTTTGTGAAGGCTAGTAATGACCTAAATCACTGTGAAAGGTCAGCTTTATTGGAATGTGCCTAATGCCCATATCTGTTTTGCTTTTCATAGAGAGATCATTTTTGAGAGTGGATCGGTTCCACGACCAAAGCTAATGGATATTGTCAATCAAGCGAGAGATCAGTCTTAAACAATATGAAAGAGATGAGAGTGATTTCTTGATAAACAGATATACCTTTCTCTCCCAGTGTTACTCACGTCAGAACATCTTTGAGCATGTTCTCAGTTGGAGGATCTCTGTGGCATCTTCAGAATGTTGCCCCTTCACTTTGCATATTTTCCTTTTACCTTTAGGCTTGATAACAGCAGAAGATAGAAGAGTTGGCACAACAAATCTTCACTTAGATGTGTCTGATGCTGTTAATGTGATGGTGTACGTTGGGATCCCCATTGGGGAGGGTGCTCATGATGAAGGTATGATTTCTAGAACCTGCTGCTTCAGGATGGTGAGGTTTGACCTCAGTAGAATTGGGTGCTTTCCTCCTCACACAGGGCCAGTGGCTTTTTCTTACATTTTTCCCAGACCTGATACATAGTGGGTGCACAGTGGATGTTGCTAGACAAAGGGAGCTTCTAACAGAAAAGAGTGCTACTTGTGTGTCTTTATCAGAGCCATTCTCTTTCTGGGAATGCTGCCTTTTCCACTGAGTTTGCAGCATCATAACGAGGAATGAAGAAGAAAGGGAAAACTGGTCCAACTTGGCCTATCAGCCAAGTCAGCTGTGGGGTGACAGATGATGAAGCACAGAAGTGTAAAAGTAATATTTTGCTGTATTTGTACTCACTGCCATCTCAGTGTTAAAATTAATATGTATTCATTATGGAAGTTTCAGAAAAAAATTTTTAAAAAAGAAAAGTAACTCAAAATCTCAAAATTCAGGGATAACCTTGGTAATAATATTAAATATATTTTCTGTTATACTTTTCCTTTTAATGCTGCACATCTGTGTACCCCTCCATTATGTTGTCTTTCAGGGGATTATAATAGACAAGCATAAGAAGCCAACTCTCTTAACTTGCCAGAGAAGCTTTGTGGACTTAAATCCTAAAGTTTGAAGAGGTCTTGAGAAAATAAGTAGTCTCCATCTACTTTCAGCAGGAAATAACCTGCAAGTTAAACATAAGATATGACTACACAGTTTGAGTAAGAAATTTGTTTTAGGCCGGGCGCGGTGGCTCAAGCCTGTAATCCTAGCTCTCTGGGAGGCCGAGGTGGGCGGATCGTTTGAGCTCAGGAGTTCGAGACCAGCCTGAGCAAGAGCGAGACCCCATCTCTACTATAAATAGAAAGAAATTAATTGGCCAACTAATATATATAGAAAAAATTAGCCGGGCATGGTGGCACATGCCTGTAGTCCCAGCTACTTGGGAGGCTGAGGCAGCAGGATTGCTTGAGCCCAGGAGTTTGAGGTTGCTGTGAGCTAGGCTGACGCCACGGCACTCACTCTAGCCTGGGCAATAAAGTGAGACTCTGTCTCAAAAAAAAAAAAAAGAAATTTGTTTTAAAGGAAAACTATACCTCCAAAATTGCTGAATCTCCGTTAAGTAAGGAAAGTTTAGTGTTGCTTTTTCTGTGTGTAGGGAGCTTAGACCCAATATGAATTTTGATTCTTTGATTCTGCATTATATTACTCCAGAGAGATGGAGATGAATGGAGACTATATTTGTTTGAATTGGACATTTTGCTTTACTCAGAAGTACTGAAATGGCTGACTACATTGAAAGTGTCATTCTGGTCTTTTCAGAGGTGCTCAAGACAATTGATGAGGGAGATGCTGATGAGGTGACAAAGCAGAGGATTCATGATGGAAAAGAGAAGCCAGGTGCTTTATGGCACATCTATGCAGCCAAGGACGCAGAGAAGATCCGGGAACTACTCCGGAAGGTATGCACCTGGTGAGCTGTGCTCCCAGGTCACAGATCAAGGGTCTGGAGGCCAACACAGCCTGCCTAGGGTTTCTCATGTGGAGTATCTTGTCATTAAAGACCTGTTGGCCATGTAGAAAAGCTCAAAAGGCCTGAATCCACACCTAGAGGATGTAGAATAGAATAAGGCAGAAACTTTGGCCCATCAGGGATATTGCTGCAGCAAGTTGTATTTATGCTGTTAATAATTTTTTAATTTTTCATCTTTGGATTTTGATGGTGGCTTCAGGTTGGAGAAGAGCAAGGCCAAGAGAATCCCCCTGATCATGACCCAATTCATGACCAAAGTTGGTACCTGGACCAGACCCTCCGTAAGCGACTCTATGAGGAGTATGGCGTGCAAGGATGGGCCATTGTGCAGTTCCTAGGTGATGCCGTCTTCATACCTGCTGGAGCCCCCCACCAGGTGGGTGCCCGCTACGGGGCTGGGCTCAGCTCCATGGGCTTCCTTATTTCTGCTTTTCTTGCTAATCTGGCAAGATATATAAATGGTTGGATTATATTGATTACTCTTAAACTGCAACTCATTTTTTGCTTTCTAATTTTCTTCCTTGTAATTCTAATGCTCATTTAAAAATTTTTAAACAATGTAGACTATTAAAGTGACAAGTCCCAGCTCAGCTACCTGTACCATACCACACCCATCTTAACAATCTCATTATCCCACCTTGCCAATCTAGTTTCCTACCTACTTATTAAAAATTTGATGTATATCTTTCCAGACCATTTTCTATGCAAATATTTATGTTTTTTGTATTGTTTTAGGAGGTTTTTTGTTTTTGGAGGGTTATTTGAGACAAGGTCTTGCTCTGTCACTCAGGCTGGAATGAAATGTCATCATCATAGCTCACTGTAACCTCAAACTTCTGGGTTCAAACAATTCCCCTGCCTCAGCCTCCAGGGTAACTGGGACTACAAGTGCACCCCACCATGCCTGGATAATTTTTCTAATTTTTTTAGAGATGGGGTCTCGCCATGTTGCCCAGGCTGGTCCTGACCTCCTGGCCTTAAGTGATACCCCCGCCTTGGCCTTCCAAAGTGCTGGGATTATAGGTATGCACTACCATGCCCAGCCAAATACTAACGTTTTTATTTATAAATTTGCACTTAAAGTTTTTTCTGTGTTGTTATTATAAAAATGGAATACTAGAAGTATTTCTTAAGTGGTTTTTTTTAACTATATTATGGACATTTTCCATGTGTTATTGAATCTTTATCATCTGATGTTTCCCTTCTATACTTTTTGCCTCCCAGGTTCACAATCTGTACAGTTGCATAAAAGTAGCAGAAGACTTTGTATCTCCAGAACATGTAAAGCACTGTTTCCGCCTGACTCAGGAATTCAGGCATCTCTCTAACACTCATACAAATCATGAGGATAAACTGCAGGTAAATAACTCCTCCTTCACACCCCTCTGTTCTTCTTCTTGCATACTCACTTGCAAACATAGAAAGCACTCTCTCCTTTCTGAGGATATTTTCTGGAGGTTCTAACTGAGAAGGAGAAATGACTCAGGAAACTTTGTCAGGGGATATGGAGTCCCTTTCAGGAGGCATTTAATCAGTCCTCTTCAGATTGGTTTAGATAATACTCATCGTTTAACCTAACCATTTCCAGTGTGACAATCCTCTGTTTCTCCATCCTTGGGATGTACAGTATTTTTAGTGTTAGTAACTGACCCCCCCTGGGCAGGTGGGACAGCTCTATAACATTGTGTTCTGGGCATGTTTCAGAGAAGAGAGATTGCCCTGAAGCTGCTTCTCATAGCAAATTTCTATGCGGACTCAATTTCTTAGAGCTCTATTAGGGATTGTAGTCCATTACCCTAAGAACTATATTCACAGAACTGAGGATTGTTTTCCCCTTGAAGAGCAGAGTTGGACATCAGATTAGGTTTCCTCTGCTCTTGTAATGGATTGGAATTTTAAGGGCAATTTTAATAATTTCCTTATTAATACGTTGGGGCACTTTAGTCGAATTAAAAAGAACAAAAAATAAGGAAGCAAGATTGTCCAGGCAGAGCTTCAGCAATTTAAGTGCACACAGCTTTTCATGTTATCTTTTCCTCTGGCATGCCTGTGGCTTAGGTGTATCTGTGGTTGGCGATCCATCAGGTTGAAGAGGCTTTTCTTAATTGCTGGCAGATTCTATCATCTTTAACCCTAGTCTGATCTGCTTTTCCTTTTTCAAAATTAAGGAACATTTCAACCATAAGTTTTTTTGGTTTTGGTTTTGGTTTTTTTTTGAGACAGAGTCTTGCTTTGTTGCCCAGGCTACAGTGAGTGCCATGGCGTCAGCCTAGCTCACAGCAACCTCAATCTCCTGGGCTCAAATGATCCTCCTGCCTCAGCCTCCTGAGTAGCTGAGACTGCAGGCACGCGCCACTATGCCTGGCTCATTTCTTCTATATATTTTTAGTTGGCCAATTAATTTCTTTCTATTTTTAGTAGAGACAGGCCCTTGCTCTTGCTCAGGCTGATTTAGAACTCCTGACCTTGAGCTATCCTCCTGCCTCAGCCTCCCAGAGTGCTAGGATTACAGGCATGAGCCACCATGCCCAGCCTCAACCATAAGTTCTTATACAAAGTATAATTACATTGGTATTATAGATATAATATAAATATTCAGGTATACATAGTTCAGACTTCAGCTCCTTCAGATCTCTACTAGTACATGTCACCTTATCCATAAGACCTTTCTCGACCACCCTATTTAGAATAACAAAATCACCTCCTGCAACAGGACTCCCAAACAAACACCTTTCACTGCTTTATTTTTTCTATAGTATTTTTCATCTGAAATACTATTTATCTATTTGTTACTACTCCTACTAGAATATAAGCTATTTAAGCTCTGTAAAGGGAGGTATTTTACTATTTCATTCACTGATTTTACCTAGCACAATGTTGGACACACACAGGAGGAACTCATAAATATTTGTTGAAGTAATGCCAAAAAATGAATAGAGAATATCATAATGATGACTTGTGTGCCCATCACTCACCTTAAGAAATATACATACATGGGACACGCCAGTAATCCTAGCACTTTGGTAGGCCAAGGCAGGAAGATTACTTGAGGCCAGGAGTTCAATTCCAATTTAAGCAAGATCAAGACCCCTGTCTCTACAGAAAAATAGAAAAACTAGCCGAGCATGGTGGTGCACACCTGTAGTCCCAGGTACTTGGGAGACTGAGGCAGGAGGATCACTTGAGCCCAGGAGTTTGAGGTTGCAGTGAGCTATGGTGATACCACCGTATTCTAGCCCAGGCAACAGAACAAGACCCCGTCTCCAGAAACAAGCAAACAAACAAAATATATAGACACACACACAACATATACACCAACTACATTGTTGAAGTCCCCACGTACTCTTCCCCTTCCTGTTTCCCTACTTTCCTTCCTCAGAAATAACCACAGTTTTCATGTCAGCCCTTTTTAAAAACTATCTTCAGCCTATTCACTTTATTTTAATAAGTCTCTTCACTATTTCAATTATTGAAATCATCCAACTACACACATAATGTTTATTCTTTTTAGACAAATTAGAAAATACATATAAGTGCGAAAGGAAAAAAAATCCCGTAATCCTGCCTTCACTGTTGAGTGTATCATTATTAGCTGTAGGACCTTAGGCAAAGTTCTTAACCATAGAACCTTGGTTTTCCTCGTTTTCTTATCTGTGAAATGGGGATAATGATAGAATTCACCTCATAAGCTTATGGCAAGGATTAAATGAAAGTCCACATAGCTTAGATAGAGAGCACATAGATGATGGTGATTACATAGCCTTTCAAATGATTTCATCATTCTTTTTTGAATGCAGACCTCTGTGACTTGTAAATCATCTTGGTGATTTATGTGGGAAGCACACAGTCATTGTTGGGGGTTTCCTCAACCAGCAGTCTTATAGTCAAGGTAGAACATGTATTTGCATTTGCAGAATACAGCGTGGGGCTGCCATGAACTGACTCTGCTGATCACTCTCTCCAGGTGAAGAACATCATTTACCATGCAGTGAAAGATGCTGTTGGCACCCTCAAGGCTCATGAATCCAAACTGGCAAGGTCTTAGGCATGGAGAAATTCCGAACTCCCCTGTGCAGCAGGCCTTTCACTCACAACACTTACAGGGAACGGCAGGGATCTCTGCTGGAGCAGAGGTCCTTCCTGGAGCCAGTGTGGTCAGTATTACAAACTCTCCAGCCACTCTCTTCTATGCTGCCTCAACACCGAAGGTGACACAGGAACATTGCACTGTTCACACACACAGTTTCAGACTCCAAGCCGAGGGTGCCACATCCCTATCCTGTGGCCTTTTGGGAATCCGAATTGCCTGAACATCACCGGGCTTTCCAGCACATTCTCCTGGTTTGAGATTTTGTGGAAACCAGGAATGTGGGCACACCTTTCTTTTCTTTTCCTCTTGTGCCTAGCTAAGTGGGAATGTGTTTGAAGGTGGAGGGAATCACATAACTGGTACAGGTAGAGGTAATTGCTTAAACATGCCTAGTGGGAGCCTAATAGCGTCTCTGCACGTGACCTCTGACAGGCCCATCCCAGGAGACGGGGTGAAGCCATTCCCCACACTCTCTCCCATGGACACTGGAGTCTTATAGGACCCAGGGAGAACCCACTGCTTTTCCCAGGAGGCTCCAGGATTAGGAAATGTGTGTATTTAGTGAAAAATAGGTTTGTAGTGAAATAGTTACTATTTCATGAAAGTAGATATTTTTAGAATTTTTGAAATACCACAGTTGTTTTCCTGGATTATGAGGAAAGGCACATTACATTTAGTCTTCCTTTCGATAAAACTCTTTGAAGAAATATGATTTTTAGAAATCAGCTGCCCATTATAGCACAAAATCAGCCAAAGCAGAATTTAAAAGAATTGGCTTTTTAGAATTCTTTAGTTTCTCCCCCTCCCATCTCAGTCTTATCTTGAGGGAACAGTCATCTGAGAAAGACTCTGTCGCATCTGAGCTGTGGTGTGTTCGCTGCGTGCACACGCTGGTGACTCCAGGAACCATGTTCACCCAGTACCAGCGCTCCCTGGGGACTCCTCTCATGTTTCCAAGTGGGAAGGACAGTTTGATTTCCAACATGAGGTGTTTTTTGTTTTTTGTCCAGAAATATTTTCAGCAAAACTTTCCAACTCAGTGGAGTTTTAAGAATTTATTTGAAAATGATGGAATTCATTGGCCCATGAGTGCATTGGGAAATGTATCTCTTTCCGGCTGTACTGTAGTGCCCTGCAGGCTTGTTTATATGTTCACAGTTACTTTTTTTTTTTTTTTTAATAAAAGTCATTTACTGTAGAATACTTTTAATTTCACTTTCTGTATTTTAATTTTGTTGAAGGGCTGATTGGGATTTCCATGTTCTTATTAAAAATCTAACAAATCTGTTTGGAGTGGACTAAATTCTTGCTGTGCCAACCCTTCTAAAATCAGTGTCAGATTGAGGGCTGGGTTGCAGGTGGGGGATTCATTTCCGGGTCTTCATTGCTGTGCTGCACCCGACTACTGTTCTTCGCTTCCTGAACTTGTGCCAGTTGGGGGATAGGAAAGTACCAGGGTGAGGTCAGTATGATTTAGAGACTTGGGGATAAGAATAAGGGGCCACACAAATTAGAGGGTGGCAGGAGAGACAGATTTCTTCTTAGTTTATGCTCTGCGAATGGAGTAGGAGAGGTGGAGTCCCCTTTCTAGGGCAGAGTCTTGGGGGAAAGAGCCATGGTGTGTGGCCTGAGCAGGGTTGTAGGCAGTCGTTGGTGGGATTCCTCAAAGCAGGAGGTCTGGCTGCCCACATATGAAACATGTGGTCCTAGATCCACCTTGGAGGTGGTGGGAGACCGCCCAGATGGGATTTATTTTTGTTTATCAAGCAGCAATTAAAGTTTCTTGAGGGGTGAGAACAGACTGCATTCCAATTAGAAGAGGCCTTTTGGAGAGGAAGTTGTAAAGAATAGCAAGAGGGGTCATCAGAGGCTGCTTCTCTGGAACCTTTTGGAAAACGTCTTCCAAAGTGAGCCTGGAAATATAATTACGAGGTTGGAAATAGACCATTGTGTGGTTGAAGGATATTGAGTTTGAATAAGACCATAACTCTTTGAAATACAGAGCTCTGAATGTGTCCTTTCAGCCTAGATGAGCACAGGTTGATACTATGGTCACCAAAAGGATTACACCTCAACATAAAGGGCAGAGGAATGCAGAAGCTTTAAAATGGGACAGGAAAGGAGAGCAATGGTGTGGGGGGGGTACTGGAGCTTGGTTGCTTTGGTGAAATACAGGAGGCGGGCTAGCCTACATTCTGGATATAAATGTCTTCAGAATTAGGACATCCACTGCCACCAGTGTTTGTTGATGGGGGTGGAATTGTAGCCCCTGGGCCCGTGTCTGACCTGAGTCCCAAGTCCCCCTCAGTCCTAGCCCCTCTGAAAAGAAGGTCTGATGCCTTGGGGGAGTATCCACCTTGAGAGCACCAAGCTCTATTCCCCTGCAAAGCTTAGAAACTGACAACATAAAAAGGCAGATCATATGGCCAGAGGAGGTCCTCTTTCAACTGGGGGTGATTGGAGATTGTCAAGGAGGGGGGTGAACAGGTGCAGCCGTACCTTTGACTTGAGCTCAGGTGGATGTCTTTACAAGGCCTGTGATTGGGCAGAAGAGTTTGCTAGTCAGCAGTTGGAGGATGTGGCCTGTTTAGGTAGACTTCTTGGGTTTGTATTTTAGCAGCATGACTTAGTGGTTTTGTGACCCTCAACAAATTATTGAAATTTCCTAAACTTCCCATTTCCTTATCTTTAAAATGAGGGTAATTATAACCTCTGCCTTACAGGATGGTCAAGATGATTCACTGAGATAATGCATGTGAAGCTCTTAGCACAGGGCCTGGCACACAATAGGCACTCAAGAAATCATAGCTATTATTCCTCCTGGGATATTTAAGCCTTTCAGCATGATGCGGGCAGCGCAGGAGGTGGGCCGGAGCTGTTTTCAGGACCTCAGCCCAGGGACTGAAACCCAAGGAAGGCAGGACACTGCGAGTTGGAGGCGCATGCCCAGCCACAGCAGGTGCCAGGGGTGGGGGCGCGCCGCCGCCGCGGCCTCCCCTTTAAGAGCCGCCGCCGCCCACGGCCCGCCGCTGCGGCAGGGACCTCCCCTTTAACGGCGTCGGTTCGGCGCTCCGCTGCCCCCGCGGCGGCTGCTGCTGCTGCTCCTGCGGCTCCTGCTGCCGCTGCCGCTCGGCCCCGGGCAGCTGCATCCTCGGGCCGGGCCGGTCCCGCCCCGCGCTGCGGCCGCCCCGCCATGGTGTCCTGGATCATCTCCCGCCTGGTGGTGTGAGTGCGGCGGGGGCGGCGGGCGCCCGGCGGGGCGACGCGGGCTGGTGCGGGGGGCCGGGCGTGCCGGAGCCGGCATGGACCGCTCGGGGTCCACACGGCAGCGTCACCTAAAGGATGCGGGACCCAGGACAAGAGGGGGAATCCTAGGGGAGCATGGCAGGCCTGGCTTCCCAGGGACCTCACCGCGTTATTTTTAAAAACCGCTTTTATTTTTTATTTCCCTGTTCGTGCGCCCATCCTAGGGACCGAGGGGACGGCTTGATTTATGAGGGGAGGCAGGCACGTCCCCTCCCCCACCTGGCAGGTCTGGGCCCTCCACTCCCGGGGGCGAGGGGCAATAGAAAAGAGTAGGGAGCGCGGCAGGGCCGTGGCCAGCGCCCCGGGCCTCCCCAAAGGGCCCAGGCCCTCCCGACCCTGCCACTAACTGTCAAGAGATGAGCTTGAGGACACATGCCCTTAAGGCCCCGCAGGGAGGCAGTCTGGGTATCAAAGCTGAGATGCTTGGAGGACAAAGTGTGGGAGGACACTGGGAGAGGAGGATGTGTGCGCTCAGCCTGGGACTGTGAAAGCCACTGGGGGCAGGACGTTCGGTGGCCTTCATCCCAGGCTGCCAGCCGCTCCGTGGAGCTCTGTCCCTGGCCCCTCCCTAGGCTCTAGGAGAGAACATACCCCTCCACCCACCCCCAGCCCTGCCCTCCACCCCCACCCAGACTTTGTCCTTGAGGATTCTGCCCTGCATTCAGTCAGCACCCCGGGCCAGTTGGAAGTACCCTGCCTTGTCAGGGGGCCCCTGTGGGAACCGGCAGCGTCGGCACAGTTGTCAAGGGGCTGGGCCTGACTCCTGCCCTGGCTCGAGACCCTGCCCCTCAGCCTCTACCTGGGAGGCTGACACCCCACAGCCCCGCCCTGCTGCCTTCTTCCGTTCAGTGCCGTCACATGCTTGTGTCCTGGTTCCATCTAGACGCACTGGGGTCCTCGCCTTTCTCTCCTCCCATCCCACCCCAGAGGGAATCTAAGGACCTCACACTTCCACGTGGCCTTCAGGGTGGCTGCTTCTCTCCTGCTCCCCACGCTCCCTAAAGGACATTGGTCCTCTTCCCTTCCTCCCTTCCTCCCTGTCTGTGCTCTGTGACGGGAGCACCAGCCCGGACCCTGCCCTGAGCCTGGGCCCAGGGTGTTTATGTGGAGAAATAAATCTGTTGCCCTTCCCAGGACCTTCTGCCCCTGTGCCCTCTGTTCCCCATGTCCCCAGGGCCACAGTAGTGCCTCTGACTGCCAGGTAGAATGCCCTGTGAGGTGGTGTCTAGTTCCCTTGCAAGAGAGGCCCCTGCCCAGCCCGGCTCTGAGACAGGGAGGTGTTGGGTGAGGGCAGATGCATGAGAATGGGCATGAGGTCAAGAAGGAAGACACCCCTGGCAGTGACAAGACCCCCTACTCCCCAGGGATCATAGCCGAAGGGACCACACTGGCCCCTCTGGCCTCTGGGTCTCTCTTGCCTCAGGGACTAGAGAAAAACTGAACAATGGAGGGGGGAGGGGCATCACCCTAGCTGGCTGGGCCTGACGTGTGTCACCTGAATCTTGACTGCTTTGACCTTCGCCCCGGACCTGAGTCCATCAGTCCAGCTGACATGGCACTCGGGAATTCTGTCCCTTTTCCCCTTACTTACCCAGGGGCTGATGCGGAGCTGGGAGGGAGAGGCCACTGCCCGTGGCGGGTGGGCCCAGTAACCCTGCCTGCCCCCCTAGGCTCATCTTCGGCACCCTGTACCCAGCCTACTCTTCCTACAAGGCCGTGAAGACAAAAAACGTGAAGGAATATGTGAGTGGACGACCCTTCCCCCTCCCCCCAGCCCACACGGCAGAGATCCGGGAGGACAGTGGGTCACATTCCTTTGTACCAACGCCATCAGCCACTAGCAAGACTCAGCAAAGGAGGGTCCTGGGTGTCCCATCCCGCGGGACGGTCGGCAGGCAGGGTTGGGGGTCCTGCGTGTTCCTGGCCCGTCCGCCCCAGGCCCCAGCCAACACCGCCCTCTGTGCCCTCAGGTGAAATGGATGATGTACTGGATCGTCTTTGCCTTCTTCACCACGGCCGAGACGCTCACGGACATAGTGCTCTCCTGGTGAGGTCCAGAACCCCCCTCAGCCCAGGGCCCGGGGCCCCTGCCTTTCCCTGTCCAGCCAGCCAAACAAACAAAAGATGTCACCCGGGCTGCAGTCCCCTGCGCCCAGCGGCCCTGGTCAGCAGAATGTGAACGGACCTCTCCCGGCATCTCTTTCTGGTGCCAGCCGAAGCTCCACGATAGAATTCAGGAAACCCCCCTCCGCCACGCTGCCTGCGACATTGCGCAGGTCACAGCTCTCTAGGCCTAGGTTTCCCTGTTTGTAAAATAGGCACGGGACTGAATCCTATAAACCTGGACGCTTGCATTTCCGAGGCATTTCCCAGGCACTCTGAGAACAGGGAGTGTGTCTCAGTCATCTGCACGTTCACGGCAAGAGCTCAGAAACGCTTCCTGAATGAGCAGATGCCTCTTAGAAGCGAAGACTAACAGACACTGACCACGTTGGCCTTCGAGAGAACAGAGTTTTGCTGAGGGCAGAGGACAAGCGTTCCTTGCATTTGTAGACAGGGCCCTCGTGTTGGAGAAAAACAGTTTCAGTGGGGGAAAAAGATGGATTAGAAAGGGAGGGCAGGCTGGGCGCGGTGGCTCACGCCTGTAATCCTAGCACTCTGGGAGGCCGAGGCAGGCAGATTGCTCGAGTTCAGGAGTTTGAAACCAGCCTGAGCAAGAGGGAGACCGCGTCTCTACTATAAATGGAAAGAAATTAATTGGCCAACTAAAAATATATAGAAAAAATTAGCCGGGCATGGTGGCTTATGCCTGTAGTCCCAGCTACTCGGGAGGCTGAGGCAGTAGGATTGCTTGAGCCCAGGAGTTTGAGGTTGCTGTGAGCTAGGCTGACGCCATGGCACTCACTGTAGCCTGGGCAACAAAGCGAGACTCTGTCTCAAAAAAAAAAAAAAAAAAACGAAAAGGAAGGCTGTGAGTACGGATGGGTCTTGACACAGCGGAGGAAAGAGCTTTGAGGCGTGTGAGCACAGAGGAGAAGGAGCTATGGGGAATGGAGAGCGGTCCTTAAGCGTGGGGGGGTATGTCGAGGCAGGGAGGAAGGGACCCAGAGCACAGCTGGAGGGGGCAGGAAGGGAAGGGGTGACGACCCAGGCGTGGCCTGCGAGGTCAGGGAGTTCACCTTGGCGTCGACCCCAGGGCAGAGGCACGGGGGCTTCTCTAGCAGTGAGAGGCGGGCGGGGAGAGCCGACGCTGGGGCCGCCCCATCTAGAGTCCATTGCAATTAGAAACAGCCAGCCCTGTGAGACCTGTGGAGACCCGAGCATACCATGGGGGAGGGACTGCCTTCACGTGTGGGGCCAGCGCTAAGCCCGGTGCACCTCCTGCCCTCTACTCTGTGCTCACCTCCATCCCCCAACAGGTTCCCCTTCTACTTTGAGCTCAAGATCGCCTTCGTAATCTGGCTGCTGTCCCCTTACACCAAGGGCTCCAGTGTGCTCTACCGCAAGTTCGTGCACCCAACGCTGTCCAACAAGGAGAAGGTTTGCCCCCGTTCTCAGCTTTCGGCCCAGCCCGCCCGGGCCCAGGCAGCCCAGCGCTGTGGGTGCCCAGAGCCTGCAGTGACCTGGCAGGGCCATGGCCTCCTGGAGCAGGCAGGGCCTTTGCCTGGGTGTGCACAAGAGCAGGGCAAGCAACCCCCTCTGACCCCTTCCTCCCTCTCCTCCGACCCCTCAGGAGATAGACGAGTACATCACGCAGGCCCGGGACAAGAGCTACGAGACCATGATGCGGGTGGGCAAGAGGGGCCTCAACCTGGCCGCCAATGCCGCAGTCACAGCTGCAGCCAAGGTGAGATGGGGACAGGCCCAGACTCCTAGGACTTCCCCCTTGTTCATCTTGTGCCCCTGGCCATGCCTCTTGGTGCCTGGGGCTGTGGAGGCTTCGGGCTCCCGTCCTGGCTGGCCCCCTCTCCAGCTGAGTCACTTCCACCGTCCGGCTGCAGTTTCCTCACCTGCCCAGCACGGCCCCAGCCTTTCCGTGCCGTGTGGGGCTTGGGGGGGGGGCGGTGTGGGCGAAGCACTGAGCCCCGGGCTGCTGCCAGCGCCAGAGTGACCTCAATCCCCACCCCGCCCCTCCCCCGGCTCTCCGGTGCGTGGCGGTGACCCCAGGGCCAGGGGGTGCTGTCAGAGAAGCTCCGGAGCTTCAGCATGCAGGACTTGACCCTGATCCGGGATGAGGACGCGCTGCCCCTCCAGGGTCCTGACAGCCGCCTCCGACCCAGCCCCGGCAGCCTTCTGGACACCATCGAGGACTTGGGTACTGGCAGGGCCCCGGGTGGGGGCAGGGGGCCCCCAGGGCAAGGAGGCCGGCTAGGAAAGACCCCTGGTTTCCTCTTCTCCCTGCAACCAGACGACCCTGCGCTGAGTTTAAGATCCAGCACGAGCCAGGCAGAAGCCCGGACAGAGGCCTCTGAGGATGACATGGGAGACAAGGCTCCCAAGCGGGCCAAATCCATCAAAAAAATGCCCAAAGCTGAGGTGAGAGCGCGGGCGGAGCCTGGGGAGATGGGGAGGGGGTGCGGTGCCAGGCTGAGCCCTGTCCCCCCTCCCCCCCTTGCCACAGCCACTGACTTCCAAAACACTGAAGACCCGGCCCAAGAAGAAGACGCCTGTTGGGGGCGACTCAGCCTGAGGTCCTGCAGCCACCGGCTGCAGAGCAAGGAGGACGCCTCAGGGAGGGCTCGGCCCCAGCCCCCGCTCCACACTGTGCCACTAGCCCAGGGGTCTCGGGCCCCTGCGGCCCCCTCAGCCATCTCCGGTGCCTGCCCAGTGGCCGCTTCTGTGGAAGGGGCTTGGAAAAGAGGAGGGGGGCCCAGCTATGGGGGTTGAGGGTAGAGGCTGGACCAGGGGCTGGGGACTGAGCTGCCCCAGGAGGTGGGGGCTGCTCAGCCTGCACCGCTGCTCTCCCTGCTCCAGCCCTGCCCTGCCCGCCCAGTGCCTTGCTGAAGACCATGGCCACCCCCTTCTCTGAGGTCCTAACGTGCCCCGCCCCCGCTCTTGGTGGTGAGGGGCAGTCACAGCCCAGGTGGACCGAGGACGGGCCTGAAGGCACCTGGGGAAAGGGAGCAAACGGGGAAGGGACCGCCAGGCCACAGCTGCGGATGAAGGCGGCACGTCAGTGCGTGCTCAGTGGCCAGGGTGGCCAGGCGGGAGCAAGCAGGGGACCTTTTCCTAGGCGTTGGGTAGGGCTGTGTGCTACGCGTCCCCACGGGGGAAGTGGGGACTCCAGGGTGTGTGTGAATGAGTGTGTGTGCCTATCTTCCTGGGTCTAGGGCTGGGGAAGTTCGAGTAAAGGACTGTCCCTCCAGCAGGCCTCTCCTCCCACCCTTACCCCCACACCCAGCTGGCCCTGAACGGGGTCTGAGGGGCCTCTCACCTCCTCCTCCGCCCTCGGTCCCTTTTATGTCACCCCCTTCCCACCCTGGCCCCGGCTGGCCGCCTCCACGCCTCAGGGCCCACTGTACAGGCCCCTGCAGAGCTGTCTCCTCTCCTCTTCCCTGGGGCCTGTGCTCCCTGGCCCCAGGCTCCCCTTCCTGTGCTGAGCAGGCTGAGCCCTATAAGAGCCCAGCCTCGTCCCACACCCTGGCCCAGCTTCTGCCATGGCGTCCATCAGGGCCAAGGGGGACGTGTGAAGAAGACAGAAGTGGGGGGACTGTGGGGCTCCCAGCTCCTTGAAAGGAGGCTGCCCGTTGGACCTTTGGCACTGGATGAGCCAATAAACCATACTCTGGCACCTCTTCTGTTTTGGCCTCTGTGCTTTGTTCTTGCCCCACCTAGTCGGTCACAGGCAGGAAGGACCTCAAGTGAGAAGCAGGGCCCAGGCCTTGGGGTAGGAGCTCTGATCCCCAGGGGAGAGATGGGCTTGGGTTCCTTCAGTCTGGGAAAATGGTTTTGAGTGGCCTAAGAGGGGCCAGGACGGCCGGGCGCAGTGGCTCAAGCCTGTAATCCTAGCTCTCTGGGAGGCCGAGGTGGGCAGATCGTGTGAGCTCAGGAGTTCAAGACCAGCCTGAGCAAGAGCGAGACCCCATCTCTACTATAAATAGAAATTAATTGGCCAACTAATATATATAGAAAAAATTAGCCGGGCATGGTGGCACATGCCTGTAGTCCCAGCTACTCGGGAGGCTGAGGCAGGAGGATTGCCTGAGCCCAGGAGTTTGAGGTTGCTGTGAGCTAGGCTGACGCCACAGCACTCACTCTAGCCTGGGCAATAAAATGAGACTCTGTCTCAAAAAAAAAAAAAAAAAAGAGGGGCCAGGACTCAAGGCCCAGGGGCCCCAACCCCCAAGAATTGTCCCTCAGGATGCTATCCCAAACCTCAGGGGACCTTCTGGCCCACAGAAAGTGCCAGGTGTGTATTCTGGGGAGAAAGACCCCAGTGGGGCCCTCAGGGGAGAGAGGATGGGCTGTGGGACTGCCGTGCAGGGCTCAGGGATTGGTTGGCGGCCACAGTGCCTAGAAAAGCCAAAAAATGCTGGGGCCAGGCGGGGTTCAACCAGAGACTCTGAAAGGGTTAGGACAGAGGCAGAGATGGGAAAACCAAGACGGGCTGGGAAGGAACCAGCCGGTGCATCCTGGGGACAGGGAACCAAGGGCTGGGGCCAGAGAGGCACACCAGTGTGGCAGTGGGGAAGGACAGCGCCAAGCCGCTGGGGAAGGTCAGAGGAGAGGTGGAGGGAGGACAGCGGTCTGAGCCTGGGGACGTGCAGCCAAAGCTACCAGGGCCGAGGAGCACAAGTGGCTGGGCACGGGCCTTCCAGGGGGAGGGAAAGGAGGGCAGAGGAGGGGGGGGCAGCACAGGAGGAGAGATTGACAGAGGAAGAGAACAGAAAGGGAGGGAGGGGGAGAGGGAGCATAGAAATGGCAGCTCAGCCTCATGGAAGGAAAGTAGAGGAAACAGACCATGGGGTGGGTAGGAACTAGATCCAGGCCCTAGACCCCTACGCAAAGCTTTCCTCTTCCTTCCCTGGCGTCACGGCATGCCCACCTGCCACACGAGCCAAGCTAGTTACCCAAGAACCTCCTGGACTGAGGGGACAGTGAGGGTAGGATGTGACGTGTCCCTTCTGTCTCCCCTAGAATCCTCCACTCGACCAGCCCTCCGAAGGTCGTTCCTTTCACCACCAGCCTCGGAGCAATTTGGCCACTGAATTCTTAAGTTACCAGGGTACAATTCAGTGGCCAGACTCATTCTAGAAAGATCCCCAGGCTGGGCGTGGTGGCTCACATCTGTAATCCTAGCACTCTCGGAGGCCGAGGATCGCTTGAGGTCAGTAGTTCAAGACCAGCCTCAGCAGGAGTGAGACCCCATCTCTACTAAAAATAGAAAGAAATTAGCTGGGCAACTAAAAAAAAAAAAAAGAAAAAAACAGAAAAAATTAAACCGGGCGTGGTGGTCCATGCCTGTAGTCCCAGCTACTTGGGAGTCTGAGACAGTAGGATCGCTTGAGCCCAGGAGTTTGAGGCTGCAGTGAGCTATGATGATGCCAGGGCACTCTAGCCTGGGCAACAGAGCGAGACTCTGTCTCAAAAAAAGAAAGATCCCCGGAGAGTAAGATGCTGCAGTCCCAGGCTAACAGCTACCATATGGCCAGGGAGCCAGGCGAGGCACTCTGCAACCTGAATCTCATTTGCCACGTACCACACACACAGCACACACTTGCTCATACCCAGGTACCTGCTGGCACCCACAGTGACTGGTGGCTAAGGAGGGCACTGCTGGTTCTACGATGCCAGGCTCTCCATGGACATCTGTGCTTCCTTATACCAACAGGGACATGCTCAGATTTCCACACTCATTGGTCTGTTGCCATGGAAACATTCAGGTTTCTGGAACTCCAGGCACAGGGCCTGCCCCCCGTGGTGCAGAGAAGGAGAGATGAAGGGTGATAAAAAGAATGGGTGGAAGGGCTCCTGGGAAGAGGCTGGCTGGTGGGACATGTCCGGGCTTGGTGACCCATTGCTGTCTCCTCTTTCCCCTCATTCCACCTCCCTCTCCCCTCTGCCTCCGCACATCTCTCTGGCCCAGGGGGCTGGAAAGAGATGTGAGCTATGAGGAGGGTGCTAGGTCACTGCCTGGTCCTCAAGGGGCTTCGAGAGGTATTAGCTTTGGGTTGGGGGCTGGGGCCGCAATCTAGCGCTGTGTGTCATGCCCAGGCCTCCTTGGGAACACTGGGCAGTCCCCCAGGCCTGAGGTCCCTGGCTATAGTGGCCTCAGGGCTCGAGCTACTTGAGATCTTTCTCCTCCCCTTCTTGTCAGCGCCTCATACCCAGAGAACCTGCTTTAAATGGGATTTCCAGGCCGTGACGTCAGAGGAAAGCAAGCCACAGTCCTTCCAGCCTGTGCCGGCTCTCCCTTGATGGGCAGGGCTCAGCCCAGCTTTGCTCAGCCTGGAAGGAGGCAGGGCGGGCGGAGGGAGGAGGGAGGGGCCTTGGGGGCTGCCCGGGGCCATGGTCCCCAGATCTGTGGCATCCAGAATGATAGGGAGAGGCTGCTTCCAGACCAAAAGCCCCTGCTGGCTCCCCCACTACCTTAAATTTCATGCAGTAGGTGATCATCTCCCTCCCAAATGGCCCAGTTTTTCCCTCTCTGAGCTGGATCAGGTCTGTCTGGAGGAGGAGGGCGCCCCAAGTCCTTAGAGCCAGGCAGCGGCCTCCGTGCGGTCCGCCCGAGCGCGCGTTCCACAGGGAGGCAGGAGGCGGCCGGGCGGCAGCGAGCCTGCAACCTGGAAAAGGCCCACGAGGTGGCGCAGCTGCCTCCCAGTACGCATCCCGCCCGCGGGGACGGCCTCCTCCCGCAGCCCATCTGCTTGCTCCAGGTGTGGCGAGCAGCGCGCCTTATGCTCGGCTCCCTGAGCTGAGGTTCACGAAGAAAGCACCCTTGAGTGTGGACAGGACAGCGCGGACGCTCCAGCAGTCTCGTCCTAAGCCCGGCTCGTGCGCACGCCCCGCCCCTCCCCACAGGAGGGTCAGACCCAGAAGGCGCCCCCTGGGTGAGGATCAGGCCCCCTGCTGAGCAGGGAGGTTGCCAGGCTGGCCCGGGGAGGGCCCTGCCGCCGCCCAAGGGGACCCGACCTGGGAGAGAGGCTGCTGGAGCTGGTTTCAGGGTCAGGAGGGGAGCACGGGGTAGGGAACTGGGGAGGAGGAGGCTGCGTCTAGGGAGGGAAGCTCGCACAGCCACAGTATTGCGTGGACATGGTCCCCCTGATGGCCTCAGTGGCAGTCCCAGGCCTGCTCCAGGTGTCCCTGCCGCCTGCCCCTTCCCTTATTTTCATCTAGGGTACCGTGGTTGAAAGAGGAACCCCAAACTCTGGAACCCCAGTGTTCTTGCAGAAGCAGGGGGTGGTGCTCCTCAATGACCCACCTTTCCCTGACCTCTTTCCCAAGCTGACCCCACCAGCCCTGCCTCCCCCATGAACTACCCTCTTCTTTTGTCCCAGCCAGATGAGTGATCAATAAGTAACGCTGCTTGAAATAAAGATGGTGAGTTTTATACCAGCATCCCTTAGCTGTGCCTGTCTTGTGCCCCACAGGGAAATGCATGGGCCCCAGACAGCAGTTTCATGTCTCTTTGCCTTCCTCTCTGCCAGAATCATGATTCAGTTCCATCAACTAAAAAGAGGAAAGGTCCCTCAGAGATCAACTTAGCTAGCCCCCCAGGAAGGATGGAATAAACTAAACCAAGACGTGACTGAGATCCCATTCCCTCAGCTCTACGTGCACCCTGGGCCTGTCAGGCAGCTCCAGCTTTCTGCGTGCCAGCTCAGAACGAGACTGCAGCCTCCTTGCCTCCACCTGGACGGTTTGCAGCCTGAGCAAAGACTCGCAAGCTCCCAGACTTCTCGGGCCCAGATCACTCTCAGCTGGTTCTGTTCTCCTGGAAGAAGGGGAGGAGAGGGAGGGAGGAGGAGGTGGAGAGTAAGAGGCAGCGGGAGCTCTTTAGCCCTCCGGAGCCCAACTCAGCCAGTTCCGGCTCCCTGCCTTGCAGAAACCATCCCCACTCCAATCTCTGCATGCGCAATTCCTTCTGCCCAAAGCACCCTTGTTCTCCAGCTTTGTCAGGTCAGCTCCTGCATGTGCTTCCAGTCTCGGCTCAGGCACCCCCAAGCTATCAGAGGCCCCCTTCTCCAGCCCTCTGCCACACTTGTCCCTCCCCCAACAGCACACATCGCCCTGTTGGGTCACGGCCTGTTTCCAGGTCTATTTCCCCGCCAGACTGAAGGTCAGCATAGGCCTGGGTCCAGCCGGTTCACCACTGTTTGCCTGGAACACAGTACACACTTGACACATGTCTGTGGGATGTTTGAACAATGCCCCCGCAGCATCCCCCTTCCACTCCTGAGACAACCGCAACCTTCAAACCTCAGTGTCTTTCTGCGGGGTGTCTGCCTGCGCCTGAGGACGGGTCTGAGCTGAACAGGAGCTGCCCAGATCAGCTGCCCTGGGCGGGCCCTGCTTGCCCCAGCTTGTGCCCACGCTCCCGCTCGCTCCCTCCGCTTTTCCCTCTCTCACACAGATGGGAGTCAGCTTTCCAGCCACATTCAGTTCTCACTTTAATTCAAATGCTAAATTGGGAAGAAGAGCAGCTTCACACTCCCAATTTAGCCTGGGAGAGAAAAAGTGAGACAGCCTGGATGTTGCCAGGGAAAGGAGAAAGAGAAAGTTGGGTCTGGGGTTGGAGGGTGGTGGCAGACCCACAGCCCAAGGGAAGACAAAGAAACCACCACCACCGGCTCCTAAAAATAGCCCACCCAGAGCTGTGCCCCCAGGGTGACCCCTAAAGCCTCTTTTCTATACCAGGGTAGCCATTCCAGGCTCAGTCTGGGGTGGGGGCGTGATGGGGGTTGGGGAGCAGAGTCGTCTCTGTCTATTAAAACTTTCCAGAGAGGAAACTGCCGGTGCTCCGATCACTGGTAACAGGAGACCATGAGGTTCTTCCTAAATCTGACTTTAACCCTCCTTGCAGTGGCTGCAGGTAACTCCCTCAGGGTGAGGATTAGAACACTGAGCCCACAAACACTTGCACACCAATGTTCACAGCATTATCCTCAGTAGCCAAGAAGTGGGAACCACTCTTTGTCCCTCAACAGATGAATGGCTGAACAAAATGTGATAGCTATGTACAAAGGGAATACTATTCAGCCTCAAAAAAAGAATAAAAGTCTGACCCGTGCTACAACATGAAGGAACCTTGAAGACATTATGCTAAGTGAAATAATTCAGACACAAAAGGACAAATATTGTATGGTCGTACGTATATGAGATACCTAGGGTAGTCAAATTCATAGAGGAAGGAACCAGAATAGAGGTTAGCAGGGCTTGGGGGGAGGCGGGAACAGGGAATTAGCATTTAATAGGTACAGAGTTTCTGCCTGGAATGATTAAAAAGTTCTGAAAACGGATAGCGGCAATAGTTGTACAACAGTGTGAATATACTTAATACCACTGAATTGTACACTTAAAAATGGTTAAAATAAGGCCGAGCGTGGTGGCTCACGCCTGTAATCCTAGCACTCTGAGAGGCCGAGGCGGGCAGATTGCTTGAGGTCAGGAGTTCGAAACCAGCCTGAGCAAGAGCAAGACCCCGTCTCTACTATAAATAGAAAGAAATTAATTGGCCAACTAAAAATATATAGAAAAAATGAGCCGGGCATGGTGGCGCATGCCTGTAGTCCCAGCTACTTGGGAGGCTGAGGCAGGAGGATTGCTTGAGCCCAGGAGTTTGAGGTTGCTGTGAGCTAGGCTGACGCCACGGCACTCACTCTAGCCTGGGCAACAAAGCGAGACTCTGTCTCAAAAAAAAGGTTAAAATAGTAAATTTTATATTTTGCCATAATAAAAATAAATATTATTCTTAAAAACTCTTGAGTCTAGTGAGTGCCAGCTTCAAGACACTGTCATGGGTGCAGAGGCCTTACACGGGGGTATCGGCCCGAGTGCAGAGGGCTGACATGGGGATGTCGGCTGTGTACAGAGGGTTACTGGGGGGGGTGGGCTGTCAGTCCATGTGCAAAAGGCTCACGTAGGGGGGTGTGGGGCTGTGTGCAGAGGGCTCATGTGAGAGGTTTCGGCCCATGCCCAGAGACCTCATGTGGGGGGGGTTTCGGCCCGTGCCCACAGGGCTCACGTGGGGGGTGTGGGGCCGTGTGCAGAGGGCACACGTGGGGGGTCACGGGGGGG